>CAKKXW010000001.1:124365915-124386357 GCA_920937365.1 Sphaerophoria rueppellii
TGGTAGCTGCTCAGTAGTTACGACAAACTGCAAACCTTGTGTTGCAAAATTTTAGTCCGTAAGTAATAGTAAGTCAGGAACTCGTTCCAAGAAAGGAGGTTCATAATTTTAGATTTGCTTCACAAGAATAATGAGGCAAAATATGGGAATAATAAAAAATCATTGCCGACGATAGCGGCGTCCTTTGGCATACACCCTTGGGTGATTTCTCTATCACTTCTCCAAACTGATAACTATAGTTAGTTCTGTCAAATCATTAGCGGCTTTAAGGACTTTTACCAACAGCAAAAAAAAATATATTATTAAAACTGGACTTTTTTGTGTTTTTTTATTTTAATTTACAATTTTTAGATTTTAATACTTGGAGGAAAGAACCTTGCTCAAGGACTGAATGATAATGAATGCCTGATTTTAAAACGTTGTGTTCCAAACGTCAAACAGCATTGATGACTCGTCGATGGTGTTTGACATTTAGAACATTGAGGGGTAGTTTACATGTTGGAACAAAAAAAAAATTATAATAATATCTCTTTATTTACGAATTTGGTCCTAAACGGTGTTTTTTTTTTATATGTGATGAAAAATCACAGCAATATAAAAAAAAAACACCGTTTTGGGTTTATTGGTCTCTTATGTAGCAGGCGGTCGCATATGTACTAAAAGTTCAAAAGCGTCTTTGTTCAATTTCTACCTTCTAACTAACAAGTGGATCTGCATTCATAATCCCGAAAAACTTTTAAAGTTTGTTAAAGAAGCTTTTGCTCCCAATGAGATGTAGATACGTGATATTAACTTCGGTATGGATCCTTGAGTTTGCCTTTTGCTTCCTTAATACCTACTTTTGTTTGTACTTTGTCGCCTCCATTTATACCGCCATCGTAACAAGTGATTCGAATAGGTGTGAGAGTATTCTCAAGAAAGATAGCGAAAGTATGACATTTAAGAGATTCAACAGCGCCGGCGCCGTACTTTTTATCACTGACCTACGTGTTTGTTTATTTTTTAGGTACACCGTACACGACTTCTTTATTTTCTCTTTTCTTCGACAAGTTTCCTCTTCCGAAGCTTTTTTATTTTTAGAAATAAACAATAAAGTAAGAGTTATTTGGAACAAAGTGTACAAAATTTTGTACTTGCGAGAACGACTTACTTTGTAAATAACTGATCAAAATACACCCTCAGAGTAAAAGCTTATAGGTATTCCATTGATTTCTGTATTCCTGTTCCAATCTATTTATTTTCAGTCAGTTTAGTTTTTGTATGTTTTTAAGTTTACTTTCTCAAAAAACAAAGAAATTAAATAACTATTAATAGAGAAGTCCTTTCGAAATGTTTCGATACCTTAATAACGCTTTTGTAAAAATTTTGTTTAACACACTACAATACGTAATAGATTTTCAGAGAAATACAAAAAAAATATACATAAATAAAGAGAGCCGGACAACAATTTCTTTCAATATTAGGGAAATGTATGAATTAGTGGAAAACTAGAGTATGTTTAATGATAGTGCAGTTACTCTGATTTTTACGTGCAAAAATGCATAACATTTCCGATTCAAAAAAAATTACATCGTTACAATAGAGAAAAGCTGATAGTTTACCGTTAGAAGGTCGATGTAAATATAAATAGAGTGGCGCGACAGCTCTTGAAGATCCAAGGCCTAACTGGCTTACTCTCATCAACAATTCTCTGAGTGCGTGTGAAGAATTGAATTGAGGGGAACTACAATTTACTACCGATTCCGAACGGCAAAGTTGAGAAGCACTTTTATATCACAGATTGATACTCTTGGAAGTTTTGTCAGTTCTACGCAAGAGGCAGTATCCACCCATGAAAGATGAAATAAAAACTTTATGGACACGAGAACTCGAACCCACGACGACGCGACGTTCTGCTTTGCAGCCGACGCATTTTGCAGCAGGTTGATGTACGTATTCAAAAAAAAAATGTCACAAAAAATAGCAATTAGGTCGATTCTCTTTTCCAGAACACAAAATAGGAGTGTCCCTTAAAATTGGTTTACACTTTTCCTTAGAGAAAAGAAAAGAGTACTTCCTCAATAACTTAACAATTATTATAATTAGAACATACTTCCCTGAGGACCAGAACGGATTTACTTCTTAAAACATACTTACATACAATCCCCTTTGTAAACTGAATCTGAATTGAGGACATTTAATCATTTCTCGTAAGGAGAAGTGCCATTCGGTATTTTTGTTGACGAAGAATTAGTCCTAAGAAAACATGGGTCTACTCACTGCTTTGTTTTTGGAAAAGGATGAAAACAAAACCTCGTTCTGATTTATGGTTGTGAATATTTCCATAAGCAATTTGATGTTAAAAAAGAAATCAATCGAAGGTAATTAAAGGTAAGATCCGACCTTATAGGAGGTAAGGGTGGTCACTGGTCACTGCAAACCATACGGTTATGTTTCTTTTCACGTTTAACGGGATAGAAAGAAAAAACACTTTTTTACAAACTGCTGCGGAAATTCGGCTTCAATCTAATGGAGCTGAATATAAATTGAACATAGCTCCCCTATAAATGCACAACAATCACGTCTATTTCGGTTCTTCGACGTAATCTGAATGTCTTAGCACTCTTATGCTCCTTCATCCATATTTATTCTTTAACTTCCACAGACTACCTGCCAGCCAACTGGATGCTTCAAGTGCAATTTTGATGAACGTTTGGATTAGTGCCACTTGTGTGCCATGCACCTTTCAACAATGTGGCAAAAGCAAACCCTGCATATAATGCAAAAGGGGGAGAAAACAGCAAACATGATGGATAAAACTTTATCGTTTGCATCGAATGTTGCAGAAGTAATGATAATACTTTCATCTCTGTAATACCGCCCGCTAGATTTACATCTACATAAATGCAAATTTACAACAACTAGCTAGCAATTGCATGCTTCTAAACTGTTGTTTGATTTCCCATAAAGTTTATACGATTTGATGTGAAGGAGAGTTGTTTCTTTGCACACTCTGTTGTTGGGTGCAGTTATTTCGAAAACTGCAATTCTTTCAAAATTTCAAAACTGGATTTCAAAACTTGATCTTTAAATTTACTTTCAAACGAAAATTTCTTGAAATGAAACAAGTTCATGATTTGAGTTGTGTTTCTGAGTAAATTTAATGCTAATATCGGTAAATTTGATATGAATAAATTAAACTGGGAACTAAATGTTACCCTTAAGAAGTTTTTCTCATTTTTATCCATTTTCACTGAAACTTAAATTTTTTTCAAATGAACCGATGGGAACCATCTATATTATTTATTCAGTTAAGTAATACTCTGGCCAAGTAACCTCTATAACTTCTGAAGCGTATCCTTCAGCGATTATTTGTATACCTACTTGTCAAGATTATTTTCGGTTAAATGGACTGGACATGTGAGTTCGATCCTGGAATACTGATAAATTTGACTAGAGAATATTTCATATAAAAAGTTATTGCTACGAACACTCTTTTCTGGCAAGCACAAGTGGTATACAGGTTGTTGAAAAACCGATAAAAGTAAAATCGTTTGCAAATATAGCTTGTTGAAAAATTATAAGGCAACTCGGCAATATTGATCTGCGATTACATTAAGCGTAATTAATTGAAAAATAGCAGAAAGTTAGATATAGCATATACAGTTACGGAAATGAAGATAGCAAATAATGATTTAAAAATGAATATATTCTGTGACTCTTGCACTTGATGTTCTTCTCAAGAGAGTGAATATATATTTGTATAATAATAAGTAACCAATATCAACACCTTATATCAAGGCTCCTTTTTTAAATGCCCATAGATGTAAATATCATCTCAAACTGTGGCTTTTTCAAATGGCAATAAATCAATAATGAATATATTCATTGAAGTATTCAACATATACGTATTGCTAATTAATGACTCCATAGATTAAGTGATGTTTCATATTTTATGTTAGGTGAAGGTTTATACACGAGCGAACAGCAAGATTGCAAATATTTACCTGTTGACGCCTTAATATGAATAAGCAGACCTTGCTTTAGCATTAATTTATGATTAAAACACATAGTAAATCTTTCAGCACCACACCTAATCAATCATTGTGGAATTGTGTGCAATGTTAATAAATTGCTCTTGTTTGAAAAACCAGAATAAATTAATGAAGCTGATTTCATCCTCTTTCCATTAATTGTCCACAGGAGACATATAATATGTGGTTAAGGTGAATATACTAAATGCATATACCCAAAAGTTTATAAATGCACGTTTACGTGTTGGCTATGCGGTTTAAGAAGCCACTAATTATTTTGTACTTAAATGTTTTGTTTCAAGATTGTTAGTGTTATTATTACGCTATAAACAATTTTTTTTTACCTCCATGCATTTAAAGCTTAACGTTGAGTTGATTTTCATTTAAGTTGATGCATTTTGTCGTTGATTCCATTAAGTGAACTATATGTAAATTAAAGCTCATTTTTGTGTGTAAGGAAAAACATTAAACACATTAAGTTATCTTATGGTATTATATCAATATATTTGTTAATTGCAATTATTGAAAAAAGTAAGTATACGTCATACCTCTATTGTTAACATTTCTTTCAAGATTAAGATAAATACATTGGCGCAAAATTATAGTCCGCTAATGAAAACAATTTTAAGAGAATTTAGTGTGATACTAGCTTAAAATGACGTTTGAGTCATGACTGAAACGTCATTTTAAGCTAGCATCACACTAAAGATGTTCATTAGCGGACTATAATTTTGCGCCATTCTATCTAATGAAAAACTTGTGTACAAATAAAAAAAAATGTTCTCATATCACAGAGATACATTTAATTCTTTGAATTCCTAGTCGTTAAAGTTGTTCTCAATGTTCCGAGCAATAAGTCATCCGCAAATCGTCTAATCTCCATTTGTAAACGACTTTTTAAAATTCCATTTCCATTTTGAAAGGATTTAAAATTTCATATTCAAATAATCGCTTCAGAAATAAACTATGAATTTAATTTCCTCATTTATGTGAAAAGTACTGGCGACAAGCAGTGTGAGCAAAAACGACTTTTTAGTCATTTTTCGCGAAAAAAAAGTAATTTCCTTTCTCAACAATAGAATTTTGAACACTAGGTAGAAATTTGACTTTCAGATGTTTCTTTGATTTTGACTTCAAGGACTTGCATGGGAAGTATGTTAGTCTCAAGTGATTTTTGTAAACTTTTTTATTTACCTAAGTAGAATAACATTAAAATATGTGTTGATACTACAACCAATTTAACCAATTTAAGAATTTATTCTCTTGTTGTTCTGAATCTTTCTCAAAATGGCCGCAAACTTTGGCAGAACCTGCGCGAAGTTGGAATAGGGAAGCAAAAATCCGCTAGCCTTGATATTGACTGCAAATAATTGAACAACTTATTTGTCTCCTCCGTTCCACAAACTTCTTCATCTATGAGTCTACTTCAAAATAATATTTTTTCTTCCAATCTTCTAAATGGGTTCAACTTTTCTAATGTGTCTGCCGAAGAAGTGGTGGAGAATCTTATTTCTATCAAGAGCAACTCTGTGGGATTTGATGGCTTGCATCATACTTTCGTTAAAGCAGTTATGCCTGTTATCCTCCCGTACATAACAACTCAGTGTTGACTAAAAGTGAGTTTCCATCGAAATGGATTTCCAAAATTATCCCTGTTCCTAAGAATAGAATTGGGACTGAATTTCGTCCCATTTCCATCCTTCCTTTTCTGTCCAAGTTGATTGATTGATTCATAGGCAAATTAATCAGCACTTTGACAATAACCACTTTTATCCCCTAAGCAGTCTGGTTTTTGGTCTCATCACAGTAATGCCACTGCACTCCTAGATGTGGTTGAGCGGATAAGGAAAGCCATTGACGATGATAAGGTCACATTGACTACTTGACTACTTCTTGACTACTCCAAAGCATTTGACACGATTAACCATAACACATTATGTAACAAATTAGCCACAGATTTCGGGTTTGCTCCGGAAGCAACTAAATTGATTCATTCTTATTTAAAAGGGAGGAGTCAGGCAGTTGTTTCTGAGAATAAGGTTTCCGACTTTATGTCAATGTCGCGTGGCGTCCCCCAAGGTTCTATCCTTGGACCGCTTTTGTTCAAGGCATACGTTAATGACATTCCCAGAATAATTAACCATGGGAATGTGCAAATGTTTGCTGATGACGTCCAATACCTCCAGAGTTCATCTCTAGGTCTCATAGAAAACTGTGTTAGCAACATCAATGACGACCTGTCTTCTATTCACAAATGGTCTAACGAATGTGGTCTAGTTCTTTATCCCCTTAAAACCGAATGTTTAGTAATCTCACGGAATATGACCTTTCCTATTTTCCCACAGTGCTCCTAAATCATGTTCCAGTTGAATACGTACAGACGGCCAAGAACTTGGGAATCTGCTTTAATAGGACTTTGACTTGGAATGACCATATAAATGCTGTGGTTGGAAAGACATATGGCGCTCTTAGGACCCTAACAATCTCAAAAAAATGTACGCCAATTGAAACTAGAAAAATGTTAGCTAAAACCCTTGTTGTTCCAATCCTGACGTACGGATGTCAAATCTTCTTCGACTTGGATTCTGTGTGTTTAAGAAAGATGACAGTTGTATTCAACAATATTATTCGTTATGTATTTGGGTTACGTCGTTATGACCATATCTCTAACTACTCCTTAGAATTGTACGGTATAAGTTTCATCAACTTTTTAAACCAAAAGACTCTAACTATGTTATTTTAAATCATCCAGACTAAACAGCCACCTGACTTGTTCAATCATATCCAGTTTTTATCATCTAACAGAACTCAACTTATTTCAATTCCTAGATTTACCTGTCTCATATCTGAGCGACAGTTCTTCATTAGTGGGATTCGTCTCTGGAATACGCTGCCCCGTGAATTGAGAAGAATAGAGGAACTTAAATTATTCAAAAAGAACATTTTCGAATATCTATCCACCTTATAGATACCTTTTATGTGTCAAATCATTAAAATTGAATCTTTTATATTCTCAAATCATTTAAATTGATGTAATAATTGTTACTTTTTCTTCTATCTATCTCTTTCTCTTTTCATTCTCATCTTCTATCTACTTCCTCTACAATCTATCTTTCTACCTTTCTATCTACGTCTTTATTTTTATTTCTGTTTCTTACTTGTTTCTTTTTTAATATTAACTTTTAATTTTAGATATTTAATTTACTTATTTTTTTTTAAATATAATTTACTAAATGTTTTCAAATACGAATGTCCTCTTATTACCATCCTAATCAAGGCTTAATTATCTAAAAGATGTATAAATTAATATTCAGTTCTTTTAAATAAATAAATAAATTGACAGATTGAGAGTGATGAAGGCAGGAAAAGCGAAGCATTATTTTGTTATTAAATCCTCTGAACCTTAAGGTCTGTATGTACATTACAGTATATGGCAGGTCCCAAAAAATTGTGATTGCGAGAAAATATTTGCCTCTAAGAAACGTTGTAACCAATATTTCGGCTACCGAAGAAATTTGTTGCCCATGAAAGTGATTTCGATCTTTGTTTGTGAACATGCTCAAACAAAGAAAAATAATATTGAGATCATAGTTCTCGAGGCCTAGTAATTGTTGTTGGTTTTCGTTAAAATTTGTGAGCATCATTTGTGTTGTGCTACTTAATATTTTGCTATGTATGCTGATGATTTAAAATTGCGAAAAATTTTCAGAAGGCTGAAATCGTTAGAAATTATTTTAGGCTTCTTAATTTTACCTATAAGTCAAATTAGATATTTTCCGGATGGAAATTGAAATCAATTCTTATTTCTCACTGATTATTCTCTAACATTAATTAAAGGTCACGTCTCTGATACCGTATGTAAACTATGCCTTTCAACTCAAGAACATGAAGTCTGACTGTTTATTTCAAACTATGTAATCCAACATTCAAAACTAAGTATTGTAACATAATTATCTATGAATGTTTTCTCAGAAAACAGTTTTCTTGTTTCTTAAAATTGCTTCTACCTTGCGTAATAATTTTCTATTTCTATGCATAAATAGTTTTTTATTACCTCATTACTGACTTTCAAATGATTATCCTCACTGTGGTCAGTCTTTTTATATCGCAAACGAACTGGCAAGACTGCAACAAAAATCCGTAAAATGTATACTCATTTTGTAACATAGAAGTGAAGTGAGTCGATGAACTTACAGTTATTGTCTCCTTTTATTTTTCGAAATCTTTTGCGGCTGAAGCGTGAGAAAAAAACATACACTTCTGGCGAAGACTTTCTTGGCAGCAAATTTCTGGAAAAACAAACAAATAAAACGTTTGGCAAGTTTTCAAAATCGTCTTTCACGATGATAAATGTTTTGGTAACCCTAGTGTCCATTTAAATAAATTATCGACTATGATGAGAATGTTTTTGAAACATAAACATGGCCAATTGTTGGCGAATGTAAGACTATAAGATATACATATTACCAATGCTTCAAAGTGCCCAACAACTCGAAATTCTTGTCTCAAGTTTGGTCTTGGAAATTGTTGCTGCCTAAATGAAAAGCAAATGGAAATTGAATTGAAATTAATGGGCAATAGGCATTAAGCCTACTTCAGAGAAAAGCAAACAAAGTAATCGGATTATTTTCTTACTCTTTGTTTTTTTTTTTTTTTACAAAATGCAAGGACATGTTTTGGAGTCAAGGTGAATCATACAAAATCAGCAAGTTATTTAAAGTAGATATCAATCTGATAAAAGTTCTTGGTTATGAGATAGAAATAAGATTTTATCTCTTCTAGGAGGAATTATTTGGGCATGGGCTGTTGGCCGTCTATAAATAATCCTGTCAATGACAAGCTATCATAAACGGTCAAGGTATTTATTAGATTAGCAAATATACATTCTATGTGTATGTATGTTTAAAGCTTAATTACCAGAAGGGATGTATCTCATTCGTAATCTATGAACAGAACTTTTCCTGAAATAGTATAGATACAAAACGAGAGTATAAAAATAAAATAAAGTAATAAAAATAGAATAAAAAGGATAAGAGCGAATGTTTGAAGAAAGATATCTCCGAAACGCCAAGACATATAAGTAGCTTCCACTATTTAACAATTTCTGCGTGCGTGTGGAAAATTGAAATGACTTACAATTGTATGCCGATGTTGAACAGATAATGTGTGAATCACTTACCTATTCAACAAACTCAACCCCAGCTTCTTCTAACTTTCTTTCTTGTAACTATTTTCGACCATTAAAAAATATAACATTTCCTATTATGTTATTGGGAAAACTCTCTTCAAGTTGCGTATAGCTTGCACAAAATGTTGATAATCATTTTTGGTGTAAGTTCTCGAAGCCCAGACACTTCTCGAAATAAATTTTCTCTGGTGATAATTTTAAGGCAGCTAACAAAATTCCATTATTCTATTTGTTCATTTAATATGTTTACACTATAAACACGGGCAATAACACCAGCGCCGAGATCAGACGAAGAATAACTCTTGCTTATCTCTTTCTTTCTTTGGGCTAAGAAAGCAATTAGCGGAAAAGCCCTCTCTTGAGTAACTAAGGTAAAATTATACAACACCCTCATCATCCCAGTCCTGCTGTATTGTGCAGAAGCTTAGACCTTGACAAAATCGGGAGAAAGTGCCTTAGGCTGTTTCGAGAGGAAAGTTCTTCGGGTCAAATTTGGCCTCGTGTGCATTGAAGGGGAATGGCGAAGAAGATATAACAGCGAACTTTACGGGTTGTACAATGACATGGACCTAGCCAGAAGGGTTAAGGTCCAGAGACTCAGATGGCTCGGTCATTTAGAGTGGATGGACACCAATGCTCCGGCCCGGAAAGCCTTCGACACTATTCCCGAGGGACCGGACGTAGGAGGAGAGGAAGACCGCGACTCAGGTGGCGCACTCAAGGAAGAGGACCTTAATCAACTTGGAGTGCAAAACTAGAGACAGCTAGCTAGGGACCGAGCGGGCTGGCGGAGATTGTTGATTGAGGCTCAAGTCCACAAGGGACAGAAGCGCCACCTTAAGTAAGTCTTAATAGTTTATACATAGTGTATCCATGAGTATTTCCTTTTGAATAAATTGAAATTGAAAATTGACAAAATAAAAAAAACGTTAAAATACCGACTCTCTTAAGGAAAATTAATGGATTCAATGTGGATATTTTGATCGGTTTTCAAATTAAATGTTTAAGAATAATCATTAACCTATATATAATTTTTAGTTTAGTTAAATAGTGCAAATAGAAATTACGTTTTTTCACTGGCATTCTTTCTTATGGAATTAATGAAATTCCAGAAGAACACACCCAGTTTATAATGATGAACGTGAAATTTCAATTCAGGCTGTTTAAAAAGGAATTGCTAAGAATTGGTTTAGCAAACATTTTAATTAACTTTCAATTTGTTCATATCTGCTATTGAAATAAATAAATTTTAAGGTACCCACTAGCAGAAAATAGTGTAAGAATTACCCGGACTTAGGATAATTAAGTAGCAAACAGTAACAAAGAATAAAACAAGTCTATGTGAAAAGAGCCCATAAAATATTATGCCAGGAGCCAGATGATAAACTAACCTAGAATAAATTCAAAAACACAAAAGCGTCGGTCGTCTCCGTCGTTGCATCCGCACCCAATTCAAAATGTTTTGCAAAGTCCCTAAAAAAGCTATAAATTGTATTTAGGTTGTCACTGTAGACTGTACTGCAAAAATGATACGTTTACAAGTAGGGCAACAGGGACTGAGGTTAGCCAAAGACAAAGAAACCTATGCAGTTAGTACAACAATAAGCAACTTAACATGGAGAAAAACACAAAGACTAGCGCCTCAGTTGCTCCTCTTCTGTTCTTGGGAATCCAGTTGCAATCTAACGCTTTGAATTCTTCTTATAACATCTATAGAGTTATGCACTCGTAAGAGGGGTACACTTGGAACATAGTTCGAAGCAAATCTAATATCCTCGAGGCACTTGTTAATTACGAACAACATGGTCTGTGAAAAAGCATCAAGCAACGACGACGACTTCGATTGTCGACAAGGGAATGTTTTGTTTTACACTTTTCGTTCCGTGTTTACCAATTTATGTTGCACAATCCGTTTATCCCAGACGTAGAAATTTTCCATTTTCTAAACTATGCCATGCTAGGACTCTTGTTTCCTTAAATAGAATGGCATTGTATAGATTAAATGAGATCTTTGTACGAGTTTTGAACTACTCGTAGTCAATTTTACGCAAAAAGTCTTAATCTATGTCAGCTTTCGTAGAGTTTTAGTTGTTGCTTTTTTCTGTACCTATGCTTCGTTCAAAGAAATAGATGATATTCACTGGGCAACGTATCTCATGTTGGTATAAGAAGGCTACGGGCGGGTGTTTCGTAATTATCTTTGATATTAACAGAAAGATTATGTAGAGTATAGAATCACTCATGACGATGAACGTAAAGGGGATTGAAGTTCAAAATAGTGCTTAGAATAATAATCGACGCATTGAGCATTTGATGTGATACCAGGAACACTGTATCTGTATAATAAAACTATGTTTATGGCAATGTTTGTGTGTATTCCAACTCTGAGTTGTTAATTTATTATCTACATTAAAAAAAAAAAAAAACAACAAAAAACAAAAATTGTGATGCCATTATATAGTTCAATTTTTTGAACTGAAAGGTTGAACAATAAACTTGTCTTTGTGAAGTGGCTTTGCGAACATTTTCAGGGAAAAAAATGCAGTTAATGGAAAGAAATTGAATTTGGCAAATTGAATTGTAATATGAAAAACTTTGAGGAATTTTAAACTAAATGAATGACTGGTGTTTTGATTGTGAATATTAATTATGAGTTCGAAAGAATTTCGACTACGGGTTTACCTAGTCAATTATTTATTTGCCTTTGCTGCGTCCAACGTAGCTTCTAAGAAATGTAAGTTTAACAAGGATTCGTGACTTTTCGAACAAAGCAATTAAATTTTTTTGTAATTTGATATCTAATTAGATTACTTACACTTATTACTACATATACATACACACTTGTAACACCAAGTCAATAGAAGAAATCTAAGTATGTTTTTGCATTCACGTCCGTTCCTTTTTTTTTTTAAGGTCAGTTTCTTTCTTCATTTGACTTTATAAACATCTTACATTTATATTTTATTTTTTTTTTTTTGTATGTTGACACCATTCGACATCACATCATTCACAAAAAAACATTAAAAATTCATGAACTACCGCTCTGTAAGCTGACTGTTACAAATTATTTCGATTTGGCAAAGGAAGACCTTCTTTCTTTTCCAATAGGCTCGTCTTTTGCTTGGAGCAATTATTTTCATTATTCAAATTTTTGCAAATTTGCCTGCTCATAAAAGCTTCTATTCAACTTAATTTATTAACACGCCATCACCACACAAATTTGACATAATTGGAGCTTCGTTGTAGAGTGTCCACGTTTCGCCTATTGCTTAGAGACCTTTGACAGAGTTCATTTATATTGTTTATGCTATTTAAAAATTTAAATGTTGTCCTTTTTTTTTAAGCTTATCTCCTCCAAAATATAAAACTTGATTTCAGTTAGTTCAAAGTCTATAACAAATGTGTCTTATCTGAACGTAGGTTTTCGATGGTTCTAAGTCTATATGAGGTCATTTGTGGGAATTCAACAATATGCAGAAATAATGGGTGTTCCCCTTGGGTTTTTCCTTATTGCTTTTTGAATAATGAAATGAAAAAGATCATAACTTTTATTTCTAATAACATTTTTTAAAGACATTCATCCACACTAAGCAAAATTTCATAAATTTAGTATTTACGACGAAACTTACGAACTTAAGCCATGGGCGGGAACTCTTACTGTTCGATCCATTTCCATATGTTAATGCCTACATTATTTTAAGCCAGTCCAGAAATCATGAATCGCATTTAAATTTTTATACTTTCAACTTAGGAAAAGCAGTTTCATCCATATGCGTCGATGACAATACTGAGGTTGTTTATGGAACGAACCAAATCTCACAAATAAAAGCTTATTTTACTATTTTTGTATCAAAATATGAACACTCTTATCCGGAAACCTTGAACCACTACAACATTCTCCCACCTAAAAGAAGAGCAAGAAGTTTGTATTCAAACAAATGAAACCTTAACACTTCAGTTGTGAAACGTGAAAGGATTTTCAAACGTTTTTGATGCGGGTAACAAAAAGGCTGTGAGGGTTGCTTTGAGTATTTGAAGTTTTGGTACAGAAAGAAACACCCGGAACATGAAAAAAAGAAGAAACAACAACGACGAGCTTCACTACATTTTTTTGTCAGTTTCCACAACTTATAGATACTTCGAACATACTTTAAGGGAGGGAAAAAAATAATTGTGCTTGTTGTTCACCTACAAGTAACAGATTATTGGCTGTCAGATTCTGTTCTTTCATAAACTATCTTGGTTATGGATATTTGCCGTTTCTCAAATAAGAAGTTTAATTTACGACATAATGCCATCTTTTCGCCTGCTTCTAATCTCTTCCTATGTATGTGAACGTACTTGGCCCAAAAATTATCATTGTCCTATTAAATCAGTTTGAGTCATAGCGAATTCCTTGCTAACGTCACCGATGTTCCTTATAATTGACTAGTAGATACGTCTCCATCTTGAATATGCTCGGAAATAAATCCCACAAAAAAAAGAAATATTAATCAAAATAACAATTATTCTTTTTGAGAACATTGTCCGCATCAGTTACAACCTCACATCAAATTTTCAACTAATATAGCTTTTCACATACCTACTTCTTCTCCTTTCTGATTGCAATCAAACGTCTATAATTTTATTGCTTAAATTTTGTAATTGAACTTGAACCCAATTTAACTCGTTTGTTATTTACTGACAATACAAAAGGAATTATGATTTTTTTTCGTAAACATGCGTAATAAATAGGTTCGATTTCGAGATACTAACCTATCTTCAGCGAAAACAACGACTATATGAATTGAAGAAGAAAAAGCTTTAGCAGGAAGCTAAAAAGTTTGACGGTCATCCGAGTTTTAACACCAAGTTTGGGCCATATAAAGCAGTATTAAGAGCAAATGGTGAATATTTTATAAAGGAAATTGAAACGGAGACTGCTATTATGGCCTATTGTTTTACCTTCTCTGGGTATAGAATTATTGCGAGCTAGCGTACTTTTTCGAATAGATATTAAGAATTTTTGTTTTATCAAGTATAAAAAAACTACCCTTCCATTTAAAGTGTCCGGATGTTGGTATAATAATATTAAATAATTCATTGGATGGATATAAGGACCGAAAAACGAAGACAAAAACAATACTACGAAAAATCTCATCCATACAGAAACAAACTTTTTTTGAAAATTTGAAAATATAATTTTCCACATCGTAGCCCAAAAATAATCCCTAAAGATTTCTTTATGTTTGCCCGCCATGGGACACGTGCTCGTTTGAACAAGCACACAATAATAATTGTGCACTGCTTTTCCTTTCATCCTGACATCTTGGACGAGAATCCGATTCGGGGAGTCCGCAAATTCCACGTTCCAAAGAGGATACAAATACAAGTCGAGAAGCTTTTCTTAAGTAGCAAAGCTACTACTACCTCTAATTGCAAACTGACATTGTTTCAGTACGTGCTTTGTTTTATAATAACACATGTCGAGCTTTTGATCATTAATATATAACAAAGTTGTCTTTCAAAATAATAATTATTATTAGTTACTAATGTTTTTGTTAACAAACTCTTTCTTACCTCTGTTTGTGGTTGAAATCTTTGACAGAAAAAGAATATTCCAGATTGCAAATACAAATGCATTCTTAATGGAGTTTTTTCGGTTTCGTTACTATTTTTAGAATGTCAACATTTTAGTTTTATTTTTATCATTAGTATAAAAAACCTAAATACATGTCTTACACTCACAGCGTAACGTAGATATTTCTTGCACAATGTGGGCCCTTCAATTTTACGTAAAAAGTTAGTTCTTCTCGAAAATATTTTTGACTTGAAGACTCAAAAAATACATAAACTTTAACTGCAATGTAAACAACCTTCATTCCATTCTGTCTTTGACGAAAAAATGACAATGGTATGCACAATATGCATGGCAAGTTATGGAAAAAAAAAATAAAAAAAACATGGAAAGAAGGTAACAGAAGAAGAGGTTATGTTTTATTACCATGCCATAATAATTTCCAAGGTACTTCTCATCATGCAGCCCTCAAATTTGCCATAGGAGAGAATGAGCCCCACTCATGAACGAAAACATATAGGATCCCTGTCATGTGTGCGGAGCATTTATCATTGAATCAAAAGCACTGGGTGGCGGGCGGTCGGTTGAAATCGTCATCGGCAGCGAAAATGGCACGGAAAGAACGGGAAGTGAATTTGCTTATGCCACCTCGGGGTGATGCCATTATGAATTTCTCATGAGAGTTCTTATCTTGCTTTCATATTAAATGGCTTTTCATTTGACTCGTGATTTCACTAGACGTTTAGAAGAAAAACGACAGAAGAGATTAAAAGTCAAGGTTTATGTATATTTGTTTTTTTTATTTTTCGATCTTCAACTAGAAATGAAAGAAACAAAATTTTTACTTTTGAGTTCATTCAGATTCAAGTTGTCGTGCTCTTCGTTTGAAAGAGGATTCTTATCACTTGTTTGTGCATTTGATATTCATTTAATTGACATTTAAGTATAAACATTCTTGAATTTCATTGTGCAAAATTCTTGAATTTCATAGTGCAAAATTCATGAAAATTCAAACATACTATCTGAAACATTTTTTGGAAATATTTGGTTTGTATTGATGTTCTATTTTTGAGATCCAAGCACAGGATGACTTGCATCCTTTTTTATTGAAAAGCAAACAAAAAAAGTTACAAAATAAAAATGTATATGTATATCTACATATATACATTCCTAATTTGCAGTCGGATTAGTTTATTCTAATAAAACATGATCGTATATATTGTTTTACTGTATAATGATATAATCGATTAACCTACGTATTATTTGTTAAGGTTTCATTAAACTAAGAAACAGAGCCAGAGTCCGCTCTAGGAACTATTTAATGCGATTATGATTATGCACGTTTATTTCAATTGATTTTGTATAATGACCCAAATCCTATTATGCGGGATTAGAGTGAAATTTTTCTGTTGGTTTGCCAAATTTAGCATATATTGAATAGTCTTGTATAAAACACGCGATGAACTTTTAATACTTAAGGGATTTTCTACCCAAAATCTTTTGAGCTTTTTCTATTCTCTCAACTTATATTTCGAAAATTTGATGAGACAAAGTTTGATAGGAAGCCACTCTTGTGTTCGGCTTAGTAATTGGTTGCTATTTAAATATTTGTTTAATTGTTGTTTCAGTGAGCCACTTTATTCCCACCTGATGCTTGAAAAGAATAATTGAAAACAAAAAGAATGTGAACACAAATTTCATAGCTCTGGAATGGTTTTTTCATAACAGATGAGCATTGAAATCGTTCTGGTATCATTGATGGGGCTAGTTTCAAAAGGATGTTTCCATGTTTAAGAAAAGGTTTTGGTGGTGGTTTCGTTTTCGTGTTCCAAGTTGCTTTACATAGTTTTTTGGGATGCATCTATCTATCACATCTCAATGAATATAAAAGTTGAAAACCCTAAGAACCAGCCATTCTCAAACTTTTAATGCAAAACTTTGAGTATAGAGAAACTTCAATATAGGTTAGGTTGTATTCGGTATACTGTGGAGTGTTTTACAAAACTATAGGGACACGGGGATGTATGTGTTGTGTTTGCAGGTTGTATAAGCAAATGTATCTTCAAAACTATGAAAAAACGTCTTACAATCCAGGCCTACGACTTCCATCCGTGTCAATTCTTTTCAAATATTCACCATTTGTTGTGGGTGTTGGTATAGATTGGGTGTTGAGTTGAAATATTGTTTTTTATTCTTTGTCATTTCGGATAAAGAACAAAAACAATGCAATACTTTTGAAAACAAAAAAGGGGGAACACATAGAATAAGATCGAACAAGGATGATTTTGATAAAAATGGCGAACGAAATTTTAAAAACTGTTAGAAAGTAAGGCTTTTTTCAATTTGGAATGGATTCCATTTTGCTCTTTCAATGCGGAAAATGTCTACGCAAACGGCTTCTGAAAGCTTCTCAAACCCTTTTTGCATTTTGTTTGAACTTCATCTCGCAAAGTAGAGGTGTATTGAACTAAGTGAAATGTATGTTATTACTGACAACTTTATGTATTTTGTGTAAAGATGTTCTGCTTGAACAATATCTTGCTAATCTTTCCCCATTTCAAATTTGCATTTTGGCATAGGTAAGGAAAAATAAACATGTCCGAAGATTGGTGAACCTACCCAGATTGAAATCACAATGCTTTTGTTTGACTCACGAAAAACAATTTCATGTTCTATTTGATGCAGAGTTTTATGAACGAAGCCGAGAGAAGGTTTTTGCATCGAGACTTTGCTGATGATGATATGGAGGACAAACGACACTAGGAAACACAACAAATTCTTTGCTTTTTGTTGTTGGAAATGGTATTACAGGTTAAGTACTGGGAATCGAACAACTAAAGTCTTGAACGGCAAGTTACGTACCTCGTGATGGAGGGCTTCATTTTATGTCTCAAGATTGAATGGTTCGTCAAACACGTTTGAGAAACAAAGTAAGTTTCTCAACAACCTTGTATTAGTACGAAAAGGTATGATAATTCCTAATAAGACAAAAACAAAAATACAGCTCTCATTTTCCACAATTTCAAGATACATATTTTACCATTTATTAACACAAATCAAAATGGAAATGTCTTCCATTTTCGTTATCCTTCAGGGTTATCTGACGAATAATTGGTATTTAAACATTTACAGCTAAGAAACTCGATTCATTTTGCATGTGAAATTCCTTCTCAATAACATTGTATACAGACAGATAAACATTCAAAACGAAAGGAAAAATATAGAACTTTCATTAGCATGATTGATTTAGGTATTTATTTTTTTCCCACAGCAATACTATACGCCTCTAGTCACTAGCCACGTATTGCGCATAGAAAATCATATGCAAGGAAAAAAGAATTAATTTCGAATACTTTTCGTCAAAGACGGATTAGAACTATTCATTTCTTCTTTCATCTACTTGGAGGGATTTTCGTTTAAATGTTTTGTTAAAAGAAAAGAAACACTGCGTTACACGATTTTGGTATCCGCCAAAGTGTTCGGTGAAATGAATAGGTAATTAGTCATATATAGAATAAATATTCCAAGCACACGCAGTATACTGTATATATACATCACATATAGTTTTCAAGGTACATGTCGATTTCTATTTCTGCTGCCTTCATTTTGCGAACATAAATGTAAGCAGTGCATAAACGAATAGTACTGATAAGTAATACCTTCAGCTTTTTGGTCGGAGCAAATTTGGTCCACTTTTATAAAAAGCTTAGGAAATTTTCCATTCGCTACACTTTATTGCTTGAAAATCTATTATAATTAAGACCCGAAAACCGTCTCGAAACTGCTTAAATTCAGCAAATAACTTTTGTTTCGTTTGCGGACAGTTTTTTGGTAGCTTAAATGATAAAAATAAATTTAATTTATGAAAAATATTCTGGCTCATGTTTATTTTCAGCTTGTTAAGCTTTGGTCTCTTAGTTTATTATTATAATATGGCAAATTCTTACAGAAAAAAATTCATATGATGAACAAAAAATGTGTATGCACATTTAATAAACGATGGGTATAAATAAGAAAACATGGCATTTCAAAGCGGGTACTCAAATTTTTTTTATGTAACGCAGTCAAATTATAAGAAGGACCATTAATTGTTTGAAGTTTGAATGTTTTTTTTTTTTCAAAATTCGTATTAATTTTCAAATTCAAACGTTTACGTAGCTATAGGCGATTTTTCATTCAAATAAAAAAAAAAACTGTTTTAATTTTTTAAATATTTATATTTTGTAAAGCAGATTTCAATCATTTCAAAAAGACGCACGTTGGTATTGAAGGTTGGCATTTCTCTATATCACAAATTGCTAATTAATTGGTAAAATTTGGGTTAGTTTGTAACGAACTATATAAACATAATAAACAAGTTTAAAGAGAGTTGTATTGATGGCAAAATATCTCAATTGTATCAATGTCTTTAAAGCCCACAAATTTCTAAACTCCTCAATGAAAAGACGGATGTCCTTTTAATTTTGTGGAACTAAATGTCACTTACAAAAAGGGTAACTCCCTTCAATTTACGACGAGTTCACATTTTCAACAAGAAAAGCAACCCTACACATATGAATATTTACGACTCGGCCGCATAATTTACATAGATGATATTAAAATTTGGCCATCAAACGACAAGCTACCCAAAAGGAATAGCAAAAAGTGTTGCACTTTTTCTGTTCGTCCTTTTAGACGGTTCTGCATCAAAAGTCGTTTTAAGATTTATTAGTCAATGCGATTAGGCGTTGTTGTCGCCATCTTCGGCAGCGTCGGTTGTTGGCTTTTGGTCAATATTTTAAACAAAACTAATCCTTCAAAAATCCTGAAACCATCCCCTTTGAATAATGTTATTGCTTCATATAAAGCAACACGAAGAATAAATAAAAAGGCTTGAATAGCACAAGGCCAAGCAAACATCACCGCCATAGTGTTGATAACAGGCAAAAGGTATGATGGAGACAAATCGCTTTGTATATGGTTAAGAGGTCGCAAAAGAAAACAATTAATACAGAAAAAGGGGTATATTAATGTTCCAAATATTTTATTAAGACTTTTATCATGAAAGCGGTGTAATCATGTTTTCATTAATATTTGTTTGTTTCTTTTACTATGGCTAAACACTGAAAAATTCCGAAAATATTTTGATGGGTTCACTAACAAATTGCATGGTTTTACTTATTCATCGTTTTCTTTAACAAATAAAGGCACGTACAAAAAAATTTACTTTCCTATATTTAACATATTTAGGAAAGGAGCCATTGTGAAATTTCAGTCTTTTATAATACAAATGCATATATCTATAATTTATTTATATCGATCAAAGATTATTTCAAAAATTTAATTCGAGATATTGAATATTATATAAGAACAAAAACTGAATATAAAGTTAACTCCCTTCATCCATAAGCGGAATTGCAAGCAACAACAGGTCCAAGGCTTGTTTATCTCCGGAATAACGTTATTCATTGAATTTCCAGGCTAATTAAACCAGTTCATTGATTAACTAGGCCAATTCTGTCACCAACATATTACTGTGCAGATAAATTAATGTACACACTAAGGGATATCAACAAAAACAAACCGACACACATAATATGTTCAAATCTTCGAATCGAGGTCGTTGATTATTACAAAACCCAAAAGTTAGTTCAATGAAGAGTTTGAATTCAACTTTGAAATCTCGAATTGAATTATTTAATTAG